>JAWRYS010000797.1:0-18152 GCA_034769895.1 Magicicada septendecula | reverse complement strand
TCTATTGATTATTACTTAAGCTTATACGTGTTATACAGATTATCACAATATGAATGTTTCTTATCAATTTAGAGTCTCTGTTTTATCGGCATCTGAATTAATTTAACTTTACAATGATTTTAAAAGAAAAGAAAAGTAATCTTTTGAGAAGTGTATAAATTGTTTTGACTTTCCTGGTACTGAAGATCGTGATGAGGTCCTCCTGGAATCCCTTGGTGTCCTGGTCCAATCGGCTAGTGGCGATGACTCCTCTGCGTCTTGGGTTCCCAGCAAAGAGTTCGGGAATCAGCAACACTCCTCCTTCTGCAACTGTTGATGGTTTAACGTCTGTGGTTTTAACGCTGTAACTGCTTCAGGCCCTCGGTCTGGTACACGCTGCACTCCTGGTGTGTGTATCTCGTCTCGGGTGTCGCTCTGCTACGTCAGTTCTTCAGCTCGTACCACGTACTAGACGGCCTCGTTCTGTTGTACTCTTGATGTGACTTCACGTAGTATATACTTGATCTCTTACATGCGTACGCCAACAGGTTACATGTATTGAGCTGTACGCTTAATTGTTGACAAATAAGAGAATCGTAAGTAGACGTCTTCACTGGTCGAGTCGTTACAGATGAGTTAACTAAGACGATCGTAGGTAGACGTCTTCACACGTCGAAGCCTTTTTAGATGAGTCAACTAAGACGATCGTAGGTAGACCGTCTTCACACGTCGAGTCTTTTTAGATGAGTTAACTAAGACGATCGTAGGTAGACGTCTTCACACGTCGAGTCTTTTTAGATGAGTGCCTGTGTTCAGCCCGAATCTAACGGTTCGTCCAAATTTTAGAATGATCTGATTGGCTGAAACACTCCCCCTTCTACTTTTAATTTAATCACCTCAGTTCGTGAGAACGAAAAATAATTCCCACAGTTTGAGAATTGTTATTATTCTTAATATTTTGAAAAACACCGGATTCAATTTGCCGGTCCGGATGTCCTATTGCAATTTGTATTGCGATTATCTTGCTGCAATCCAAGTTATGCTTATTCTAAAATATACATCTGATTGATAATTTTTATAATTATAACCTATTCAAAGCTCTACCCCGTATGGGAGTTATTTAAATAAAATTTATTATCTTTTTTAATCTTTAATTATATGAATCCTTAAATTTTTAGTGACCGTCAATCAGTGAATGTTTTAGTGGATAGTTAGTGAGGATCGGTCAATAATACAACTTTTAGTAATTTTGCGTCGAAACGTCGACGCAAAATTACTAAAAGTTGTATTATTGACGATCCTCACTAACTATCCACTAAAACATTTAATTATATGCATTGAAATTTGCACACTCTGTTACTAATATTTCAGCAAACATTTTTGCTATTTTGGTTTTTGCCTATATTTATCGTTTCCGAAATATTAATAATTTAAAATTAGGGCGTGCCCTTAATTGTTATAACGGTGTGTGCTTACGTAACTCCACCGGACATTGCCGTTGGTCGCTGTACAATTCATTTGAATGCTCGCTACAGCACGAGACATGATTCTAACGATTTAAATTTATTTTACATTTGATTTTGAAAACCTTTTACATATAACTCCAAATCTATGAGATTTGGTAACGTTATATACACCCCCACCCGTTTAAAAAAAAAATGAATGTAGACTATACAGTTATTTTTTTTCTACATGTACATTCGTTATGCTTTACAAATCGTACATTGTTCTATTTATTCACTAAAACATACACTGATATAAATACCCTTCATCATACAAGATTCATATACAACTTAATTCTAATAAATTAACATCATGTGCTAAAATACTGTGTAACAATGTTTGTAGCATGGGTAGTAGTTTATAGCAACGTTTAAGAAAGAATTTCACAGATAGTGGCACGCGCGCTCAGGAATGCGCTTCCGTTTGCCTACACTTTTATCACGGTGCTGGCGCCGTTAATAGCCTGTGCGTTTAAAAACCAGCTGTGTTTACTAGTGCGCGTGTCGTCGCATTGCAAGTGCATTTCCTGCTACGGTCCGCTTTCTCACGCCTGTATGTTGTAAGAGCGTATGCGTTTGTTCCAGCGCTACGAACTGATTGTTATTCATTTAAAACTTATCTACAATTATTATTATTTATTTCCAATACATTTAATTTTATTTTAACAATTATTATTAGTATTTAAATCATTTTTAGCCCTATCGATCCTGTTCGCTTAACGGAATTTGCCAGAAGCTCGCTGTCAGATCCAACTTCGTGAGGTATCTAGCTCCTTCGCATTTTATGAAAAGATCTTCCGCTGTTGGCGCGCAGTCGAATTCATTCTCTACCAGGTTGTTTAGATTTCGCATGTCCAGACAGAGTCGTATTTCTCCTGACTTCTTACGGACTACGAGCAGTGGGTTGAGGAAGTTACTATTGCATCTCTCTATGATGTCTTCATCCAACATCCGCTGTATCTCTTGCTGGACCTCGGCTTGGTACTTCATGGGTACTTGGTAGAGCCTTCTTACGAACTTCTCTGGTTCCACAATATTTATATTGTGTTGATAAACTGTCGTGATTGAATATCGCTCGCTGAAAATATCGCTATACTCTTCTTGAAGTGATGTCAACCTTCGTTCAGTTTGGGAATCTAAGGTCGGTTCCCCCTTTTCACCCCCTTCGTATTCAATTACGTGTTTTGGCGGGCGCGTAATTTTAATTGGGTCACCGTACTCTTGTGTTGGTGTGTGTGCTGTGTTTAAATTGAAAATGTAACTAGTGTCGTTAATGTTGCATTTTAACAGGCGTTCTCTCATGTCGATTTCCGCGTGTATTTGCTGCAATACATCAACTCCCAATAATACGTCACATATTAAATTTTTTTATCTCTACTACACACACTTCAAATTGCACATTTTGTACCGCGATTGTTAAATAACTTTGCGTGTCAATTTTTTCTCTAGTGTCTGTAGCTGTGCGTATGTAGAATTGGTTGATTGGAAGCGATGGGGCTGTACGAAAATATTTTTTGTTCGCACGTAAAAACCTTTCGCTAATACCGGATACGACGCTACCGGTACCCAGAAATACCTGCGTGGGAACGCCGTTTACATACACCTGTAATACCGGACACGCTGTGCTAGGCGGGCTTTGTTGTGTTGTATTGGACTTTAACAACGGCTCTCTTACATCCGGCGGGAACACGTTGTTAACGGGTACACACGTTACATTACAAAAATCACATTTTTCACATATAATATTATTCTTATATCTAACACTCTTATTTCTAAACATTTTTGCAGGGCTTATTGCACATCCTTTTTAGATGCGCCTGGTTGCACGTTTTTTTGTAGGGTGATAGTGTTTTACATTTGCGACAGGGTCTCTAACGGGTTCTGCTTCGCTCGTTTGTGCGGTCGTACCGGTGTCTGATATAGCGACTGTTTGAATGGTTCTCGTTGGAGTCCCATCGTTGCCTCTGTTTTGTGGTTTCTGCCTGCCGAAATTTTGCTTACCCTTATACTCAAAGGGTTTATTTGGCGGTTTTGGCGGTGTTTGTTGTGGAGCCGAACTGGTACTGGGCCTCGGATCGGTTTGGGTATGATATTGTCCACGTCTATTTTGGCCATCATTATTTTGATTATAATTTGGGTTATACCTCCAACCGCCGAAATCAAAAACAGTTTCGCTTTGAGATACTAATATTAATAATTCATCAACCGCGCGTATTCCTTGCGTAAATGCGGCTACACGAATATTTTGGTTAAGTGGTACGCCAATTTAGTGACTATGTCGACTTCGGAAAACGCTGGTGTTTAGCGCGTTCAACTTGTTATATAATATAATTTTCAGGCGTTATACCCTGCTTCCGGTCATAACGTCCGTATTCAAGTTCGTTTCGCAAAAGCCTCTGCGTGTGCGAATTCCAATAACGGTTCTCGAAGATAGACCTTGATAGACTGGGAAAAGAATTAATACTATTGTATGCAGTTTTTTTTAGTTATTGGTTTAATGATGATTGTAATCTCAGCCATGAAGGCTAAACATTGAGTGGATGTGTTTGCAGATTTTGTTTTAATGCATTAATATTGTTAACATAGAATAAGAGTTTTAATATCATGTAATAACATCCAAGTAAACAACTATAATCAATTAGAATGGTTCAAACCAACAGGCCAAATAAATTAATGAATTAGGATATGATTTAGTAAATGTTAAAACTGTATGAAGGTCTATAAACAGAATTTTTGTAAATATGATAAAACATCTAATATGAGACCCACACATATCAAATCAGGTATCAGAATGCTCATCTTTTTATAAGTAAAAACACTATGTAAATCAATTTCAGTATAATTAAAGATTAATTAGAAAGTAATTTGTAGTACCATATGGAAAAATAAGATCACATGACCTATGAGTTCACCGGTATTGACCAATGAGATTTCACTAAATTTTGGTCAAGACCGTTGAAGGAACAAGAAAAAACGATTATTCTATTGTTGGACTTAAAAGAGTGCAGGTCAGCTCTGTGTAGCAAAAAGCCAAAATTATAACAAGCAATCAGATCCGAGTTGGAAGAAGAAACCAAATTATTAAAAAAAAAAAAAATCAAACAGTAAATAAGTGAAGATAAAGTGAACCAATTATGATAAACTGAAGGAAGAACAAATAAGAAGAATAGACTAAAAATTAAAAGTGAATAAATATCTCGACTTTTGGTGAGGTAAATAACCTTATTCTAAAATAACAGTTACAACTACACAACACTAAGATTAACTGCACAAACACTGGTAAACCTGACACCAGTGAAAACTAGAAAGAACATTAAATATAAACACTGTGGACATTTAATATAAATAATTTTATTTAAAAGAAACTGTTGGGAAAAATTTTCACATCGAGTCAGTTGAACAACAAGCGGCCATTTTGTATTTTATACAGATGCCATTACATGGCTTGTGGAAGTTTGAAGCAAATTATTTTCGTTACACTTAAATAAAATTAATTCTCCCTTGTATTAGTAATTAAGATTTTTGAATATTGTTACAACACAAATAAGTCACCCCAATACCAGGGATAAAAAAATGATTTTGAATATAAAATAATAGTTCATGTAAAATAAAATGTTTAATATAAAGAAAATAAAAGGACAATGACACGACAAATGACGACATGACCTAACCCAAGTGATTGACCCAACAAAAGGAAACAAAAGAAGAAGGGAACCACAAAAAACAAACGAGAATAAAACCAAATGAAGAAGAAAGTGATTGACCCAAACCAAATGAAGAAGGGAAAAAACCGAAACCAAACAAGAATGAAACAAATTAAAGGAATTGAATGACTCAAATGCAACATATTAAAATGAACCCAAAGGAGAAGGTGGAAAACCAAGGTATTAACCAAATACAATGAAAATGAAGAAGGAGGGAAATGAAAAAGAAACAAACCCAAGATGAAGGGAAATAAATAAAAATGAAAACAAATGATAATACACAATCAAGTAATAAAGAATATGAGCAGGAGAAATGATACACTCAAATGTAATATTGGAAAAGAGACCAATAATTATCCTATGTAAAAAAGTAAATATTATTATCAATTGATGAATAAAAAAGTAAATGACAATTGAAAGAAACCCAATTAAACAATGTCAAATATAAAAAAGCAAACTTACCCACAAATTAGAGTTAGATGTAATGATAAAATATAGAGACATAAAATTGTTAATATTATTAATGATATTTGTAATGAAAGAGATAGTACGGTAGTGAGATAGTAATTAGAGGGATTACCCATTTAGAAACACTTAAAAACAAAAACATTTGTGGAGTGCAAAATGAAAGTGTAAAAACCCCAGAGTATAGTGATAAAGAAAAACACTAAATAAATTATAATAAACAATAAATAATTTAAAAGTGAAGGTGATGATTAAATGAGAATAGTGTAAAATAAAGAATGTTAATATAGTGAAAAATAGTGAAGGATAAAAGCATAAACACTCAATAAATCAAAAGGAAACACTAAATGATTAACAGTGAAGAATATTAGTAATTAAGAATAGTAGTAAGTGTAAACAGTTAATTAAGGTATAATGAACGCTGAAAAGTGATGAAGACAGTATTAGTTAAGAAAGAATATTATTGCTAAGTTTAATGGAATACAATTATAATTAAAAGGGAGAATCCCATGAAAGAGAAAATAGATAGTGTTACCATGGGGAGTGGAAGTAAAGATTGTTTAAAAATTAAGGAGTTTAAACAAATCAATAAACACCCATGTTATAAGGGATCATTATTAAAGTAAGTTCATAAAAAGTGATGTTGTTTATCACCCAAAAAATAATATAAAATGAGATGAAATGTAAACAAATATTATCAAATAATAGTTAAATAATTATTTAAGCAAGTTTATGAATAGGATATGGCTGGAAGAATTATACAGACCATAAGCCTAGATGTTGTATTTAATGTGATCAAAAAATAGTAAATAATAGCCACATTGTTGTTATTGGCAAACTAAATAAGTAAGAAAGTTAATAAATTATGACTTAGAAAACGAGGAAACCAGATAGTAAACAATTAGCCATTCATAATGTATAAAATAATAGTGACATAATAATAACACGTAAACAGACCCAAAACACAACAATAAATAACACAACCAATTATAACAACAAATTAAAGCCCATTAGGCTAAAATGAGATGTAATTTGAATGAAATAAGTAAAATACCATAATGGCTACTTAGGCCTATGAAAATGCCTAACTGTCAAAAACAAACAACTACAAATTGTAACAAATTAACAAAGAAGCTAGCTAATCCAAGGTGAACAAATAACCAAGGATAATTTGTAAATCATAATGAAAGCAAAATATTAGAATAAGGATTTAAATTAGAAGAGAAATGTAATTAGCAAATATGAAAATAATTGTAAAATCATAAAACATAAAATAATCCCACCTTGAGGGATATATAATAATCTTTGAAAGGAAATACATACTATAGTGACAATATTTAATAATTAGGAAGGAAGATAGAGGAATAAAAGCAATCAGAAGATATCCAAGGATTTTGAAAAGAATTCAAATTTTGATAACAATGGATTTATGTCAATCTAAGACGATCAGATTTAATTGGTAACCATAGAAACGAACCTTGGTGGCGAAAATTAGAACTCTAACAAAGCGTCACTCTAACAGAACAGAAGCTGAATTTTGGAAGACCAAGTTTTAATCAAAAAATGTAAAAACAGTGAACAAAATTCAAAACCATGATTGAATAAGAAGCAGACGAACCATTAGAGCAGTTAACTAAAGGCCAAGGACCATATTACCAGGAAAATAAAAGAAAAATATGACCACATCAAATAGGAAAAGGACGCCAGACCTACTTAAGCCCAAAGATCAATGAAAATAGAAACTATTGCAGCCCAATCCTCTTCCGAATCAATGAATGATAACACCAAGTCATCTGATGTGTTAAGTACCCTTGAATTACATTATTTCCAAAAATAAAATCACTTTAAATATTACTAAAAGTAATTTGATCTCTCACTATAATCCGAATATTCTCTTTCAAAGATTAATTAAGAAAAATAAACACACTGAAAATTTGTTCACATAAAATCTAACCTGTTGTTAGAATACGAACATTAGAAACACATTTAACGGCACTACAGAACAGATTGTAACCACACTCGGGGTTTATTACTCTAATAGCACATATGAATGAAAACCTTATAGCTAGAGCAATCCTTACGTACTAAAACCGTAATTAGTATCTTGTATAATGTTTTCTGAATGGGTATTAGCATTCAGAAAACGAGCTTATTTTTTTTTTTTAATTTATACGAATTATATTTTTATTGATTTCCAAAAAAAGTTAATTTTAAAATAATTTAATTTATGAATTTGCAATGCTTTTATACTGATTTTATTACTTTAAGATGCTTTTAAAATACTTTGAAATAAATTAGCCGTGAATCTAGTTCAACGTGCTTTTTATTTACTTGTGATTTGTTTCACGTATACTGCAGTATAAGTCTCTAAGTAATTCAATGTTAATATTTATATAGAGCTTGTTATCTACGTCTAATTCGTATCTATTGATTATTACTTAAGCTTATACGTGTTATACAGATTATCACAATATGAATGTTTCTTATCAATTTAGAGTCTCTGTTTTATCGGCATCTGAATTAATTTAACTTTACAATGATTTTAAAAGAAAAGAAAAGTAATCTTTTGAGAAGTGTATAAATTGTTTTGACTTTCCTGGTACTGAAGATCGTGATGAGGTCCTCCTGGAATCCCTTGGTGTCCTGGTCCAATCGGCTAGTGGCGATGACTTCCTCTGCGTCTTGGGTTCCCAGCAAAGAGTTCGGGAATCAGCAACACTCCTCCTTCTGCAACTGTTGATGGTTTAACGTCTGTGGTTTTAACGGCTGTAACTGCTTCAGGCCCTCGGTCTGGTACACGCTGCACTCCTGGTGTGTGTATCTCGTCTCGGGTGTCGCTCTGCTACGTCAGTTCTTCAGCTCGTACCACGTACTAGACGGCCTCGTTCTGTTGTACTCTTGATGTGACTTCACGTAGTATATACTTGATCTCTTACATGCGTACGCCAACAGGTTAATGTATTGAGCTGTACGCTTATTTGTTGACAAATAAGAGAATCGTAAGTAGACGTCTTCACTGGTCGAGTCGTTACAGATGAGTTAACTAAGACGATCGTAGGTAGACGTCTTCACACGTCGAGCCTTTTTAGATGAGTCAACTAAGACGATCGTAGGTAGACGTCTTCACACGTCGAGTCTTTTTAGATGAGTTAACTAAGACGATCGTAGGTAGACGTCTTCACACGTCGAGTCTTTTTAGATGAGTGCCTGTGTTCAGCCCGAATCTAACGGTTCGTCCAAATTTTTAGAATGATCTGATTGGCTGAAACACTCCCCCTTCTACTTGTAATTTAATCACCTCAGTTCGTGAGAACGAAAAATAATTCCCACAGTTTGAGAATTGTTATTATTCTTAATATTTTGAAAAACACCGGATTCAATTTGCCGGTCCGGATGTCCTATTGCAATTTGTATTGCGATTATCTTGGCTGCAATCCAAGTTATGCTTATTCTAAAATATACATCTGATTGATAATTTTTATAATTATAACCTATTCAAAGCTCTACCCCGTATGGGAGTTATTTAAATAAAATTTATTATCTTTTTTAATCTTTAATTATATGAATCCTTAAATTTTTAGTGACCGTCAATCAGTGAATGTTTTAGTGGATAGTTAGTGAGGATCGGTCAATAATACAACTTTTAGTAATTTTGCGTCGAAACGTCGACGCAAAATTACTAAAAGTTGTATTATTGACCGATCCTCACTAACTATCCACTAAAACATTTAATTATATGCATTGAAATTTGCACACTCTGTTACTAATATTTCAGCAAACATTTTTGCTATTTTGGTTTTTGCCTATATTTATCGGTTTCCGAAATATTAATAATTTAAAATTAGGGCGTGCCCTTAATTGTTATAACGGTGTGTGCTTACGTAACTCCACCGGACATTGCCGTTGGTCGCTGTACAATTCATTTGAATGCTCGCTACAGCACGAGACATGATTCTAACGATTTAAATTTATTTTACATTTGATTTTGAAAACCTTTTACATGTAACTCCAAATCTATGAGATTTGGTAACGTTATATACACCCCCACCCGTTTAAAAAAAAAATGAATGTAGACTATACAGTTATTTTTTTTCTACATGTACATTCGTTATGCTTTACAAATCGTACATTGTTCTATTTATTCACTAAAACATACACTGATATAAATACCCTTCATCATACAAGATTCATATACAACTTAATTCTAATAAATTAACATCATGTGCTAAAATACTGTGTAACAATGTTTGTAGCATGGGTAGTAGTTTATAGCAACGTTTAAGAAAGAATTTCACAGATAGTGGCACGCGCGCTCAGGAATGCGCTTCCGTTTGCCTACACTTTTATCACGGTGCTGGCGCCGTTAATAGCCTGTGCGTTTAAAAACCAGCTGTGTTTACTAGTGCGCGTGTCGTCGCATTGCAAGTGCATTTCCTGCTACGGTCCGCTTTCTCACGCCTGTATGTTGTAAGAGCGTATGCGTTTGTTCCAGCGCTACGAACTGATTGTTATTCATTTAAAACTTATCTACAATTATTATTATTTATTTCCAATACATTTAATTTTATTTTAACAATTATTATTAGTATTTAAATCATTTTTAGCCCTATCGATCCTGTTCGCTTAACGGAATTTGCCAGAAGCTCGCTGTCAGATCCAACTTCGTGAGGTATCTAGCTCCTTCGCATTTTATGAAAAGATCTTCCGCTGTTGGCGCGCAGTCGAATTCATTCTCTACCAGGTTGTTTAGATTTCGCATGTCCAGACAGAGTCGTATTTCTCCTGACTTCTTACGGACTACGAGCAGTGGGTTGAGGAAGTTACTATTGCATCTCTCTATGATGTCTTCATCCAACATCCGCTGTATCTCTTGCTGGACCTCGGCTTGGTACTTCATGGGTACTTGGTAGAGCCTTCTTACGAACTTCTCTGGTTCCACAATATTTATATTGTGTTGATAAACTGTCGTGATTGAATATCGCTCGCTGAAAATATCGCTATACTCTTCTTGAAGTGATGTCAACCTTCGTTCAGTTTGGGAATCTAAGGTCGGTTCCCCCTTTTCACCCCCTTCGTATTCAATTACGTGTTTTGGCGGGCGCGTAATTTTAATTGGGTCACCGTACTCTTGTGTTGGTGTGTGTGCTGTGTTTAAATTGAAAATGTAACTAGTGTCGTTAATGTTGCATTTTAACAGGCGTTCTCTCATGTCGATTTCCGCGTGTATTTGCTGCAATACATCAACTCCCAATAATACGTCACATATTAAATTTTTTTATCTCTACTACACACACTTCAAATTGCACATTTTGTACCGCGATTGTTAAATAACTTTGCGTGTCAATTTTTTCTCTAGTGTCTGTAGCTGTGCGTATGTAGAATTGGTTGATTGGAAGCGATGGGGCTGTACGAAAATATTTTTTGTTCGCACGTAAAAACCTTTCGCTAATACCGGATACGACGCTACCGGTACCCAGAAATACCTGCGTGGGAACGCCGTTTACATACACCTGTAATACCGGACACGCTGTGCTAGGCGGGCTTTGTTGTGTTGTATTGGACTTTAACAACGGCTCTCTTACATCCGGCGGGAACACGTTGTTAACGGGTACACACGTTACATTACAAAAATCACATTTTTCACATATAATATTATTCTTATATCTAACACTCTTATTTCTAAACATTTTTGCAGGGCTTATTGCACATCCTTTTTAGATGCGCCTGGTTGCACGTTTTTTTGTAGGGTGATAGTGTTTTACATTTGCGACAGGGTCTCTAACGGGTTCTGCTTCGCTCGTTTGTGCGGTCGTACCGGTGTCTGATATAGCGACTGTTTGAATGGTTCTCGTTGGAGTCCCATCGTTGCCTCTGTTTTGTGGTTTCTGCCTGCCGAAATTTTGCTTACCCTTATACTCAAAGGGTTTATTTGGCGGTTTTGGCGGTGTTTGTTGTGGAGCCGAACTGGTACTGGGCCTCGGATCGGTTTGGGTATGATATTGTCCACGTCTATTTTGGCCATCATTATTTTGATTATAATTTGGGTTATACCTCCAACCGCCGAAATCAAAAACAGTTTCGCTTTGAGATACTAATATTAATAATTCATCAACCGCGCGTATTCCTTGCGTAAATGCGGCTACACGAATATTTTGGTTAAGTGGTACGCCAATTTAGTGACTATGTCGACTTCGGAAAACGCTGGTGTTTAGCGCGTTCAACTTGTTATATAATATAATTTTCAGGCGTTATACCCTGCTTCCGGTCATAACGTCCGTATTCAAGTTCGTTTCGCAAAAGCCTCTGCGTGTGCGAATTCCAATAACGGTTCTCGAAGATAGACCTTGATAGACTGGGAAAAGAATTAATACTATTGTATGCAGTTTTTTTTAGTTATTGGTTTAATGATGATTGTAATCTCAGCCATGAAGGCTAAACATTGAGTGGATGTGTTTGCAGATTTTGTTTTAATGCATTAATATTGTTAACATAGAATAAGAGTTTTAATATCATGTAATAACATCCAAGTAAACAACTATAATCAATTAGAATGGTTCAAACCAACAGGCCAAATAAATTAATGAATTAGGATATGATTTAGTAAATGTTAAAACTGTATGAAGGTCTATAAACAGAATTTTTGTAAATATGATAAAACATCTAATATGAGACCCACACATATCAAATCAGGTATCAGAATGCTCATCTTTTTATAAGTAAAAACACTATGTAAATCAATTTCAGTATAATTAAAGATTAATTAGAAAGTAATTTGTAGTACCATATGGAAAAATAAGATCACATGACCTATGAGTTCACCGGTATTGACCAATGAGATTTCACTAAATTTTGGTCAAGACCGTTGAAGGAACAAGAAAAAACGATTATTCTATTGTTGGACTTAAAAGAGTGCAGGTCAGCTCTGTGTAGCAAAAACCCAAAATTATAACAAGCAATCAGATCCGAGTTGGAAGAAGAAACCAAATTATTAAAAAAAAAAAAAATCAAACAGTAAATAAGTGAAGATAAAGTGAACCAATTATGATAAACTGAAGGAAGAACAAATAAGAAGAATAGACTAAAAATTAAAAGTGAATAAATATCTCGACTTTTGGTGAGGTAAATAACCTTATTCTAAAATAACAGTTACAACTACACAACACTAAGATTAACTGCACAAACACTGGTAAACCTGACACCAGTGAAAACTAGAAAGAACATTAAATATAAACACTGTGGACATTTAATATAAATAATTTTATTTAAAAGAAACTGTTGGGAAAAATTTTCACATCGAGTCAGTTGAACAACAAGCGGCCATTTTGTATTTTATACAGATGCCATTACATGGCTTGTGGAAGTTTGAAGCAAATTATTTTCGTTACACTTAAATAAAATTAATTCTCCCTTGTATTAGTAATTAAGATTTTTGAATATTGTTACAACACAAATAAGTCACCCCAATACCAGGGATAAAAAAATGATTTTGAATATAAAATAATAGTTCATGTAAAATAAAATGTTTAATATAAAGAAAATAAAAGGACAATGACACGACAAATGACGACATGACCTAACCCAAGTGATTGACCCAACAAAAGGAAACAAAAGAAGAAGGGAACCACAAAAAACAAACGAGAATAAAACCAAATGAAGAAGAAAGTGATTGACCCAAACCAAATGAAGAAGGGAAAAAACCGAAACCAAACAAGAATGAAACAAATTAAAGGAATTGAATGACTCAAATGCAACATATTAAAATGAACCCAAAGGAGAAGGTGGAAAACCAAGGTATTAACCAAATACAATGAAAATGAAGAAGGAGGGAAATGAAAAAGAAACAAACCCAAGATGAAGGGAAATAAATAAAAATGAAAACAAATGATAATACACAATCAAGTAATAAAGAATATGAGCAGGAGAAATGATACACTCAAATGTAATATTGGAAAAGAGACCAATAATTATCCTATGTAAAAAAGTAAATATTATTATCAATTGATGAATAAAAAAGTAAATGACAATTGAAAGAAACCCAATTAAACAATGTCAAATATAAAAAAGCAAACTTACCCACAAATTAGAGTTAGATGTAATGATAAAATATAGAGACATAAAATTGTTAATATTATTAATGATATTTGTAATGAAAGAGATAGTACGGTAGTGAGATAGTAATTAGAGGGATTACCCATTTAGAAACACTTAAAAACAAAAACATTTGTGGAGTGCAAAATGAAAGTGTAAAAACCCCAGAGTATAGTGATAAAGAAAAACACTAAATAAATTATAATAAACAATAAATAATTTAAAAGTGAAGGTGATGATTAAATGAGAATAGTGTAAAATAAAGAATGTTAATATAGTGAAAAATAGTGAAGGATAAAAGCATAAACACTCAATAAATCAAAAGGAAACACTAAATGATTAACAGTGAAGAATATTAGTAATTAAGAATAGTAGTAAGTGTAAACAGTTAATTAAGGTATAATGAACGCTGAAAAGTGATGAAGACAGTATTAGTTAAGAAAGAATATTATTGCTAAGTTTAATGGAATACAATTATAATTAAAAGGGAGAATCCCATGAAAGAGAAAATAGATAGTGTTACCATGGGGAGTGGAAGTAAAGATTGTTTAAAAATTAAGGAGTTTAAACAAATCAATAAACACCCATGTTATAAGGGATCATTATTAAAGTAAGTTCATAAAAAGTGATGTTGTTTATCACCCAAAAAATAATATAAAATGAGATGAAATGTAAACAAATATTATCAAATAATAGTTAAATAATTATTTAAGCAAGTTTATGAATAGGATATGGCTGGAAGAATTATACAGACCATAAGCCTAGATGTTGTATTTAATGTGATCAAAAAATAGTAAATAATAGCCACATTGTTGTTATTGGCAAACTAAATAAGTAAGAAAGTTAATAAATTATGACTTAGAAAACGAGGAAACCAGATAGTAAACAATTAGCCATTCATAATGTATAAAATAATAGTGACATAATAATAACACGTAAACAGACCCAAAACACAACAATAAATAACACAACCAATTATAACAACAAATTAAAGCCCATTAGGCTAAAATGAGATGTAATTTGAATGAAATAAGTAAAATACCATAATGGCTACTTAGGCCTATGAAAATGCCTAACTGTCAAAAACAAACAACTACAAATTGTAACAAATTAACAAAGAAGCTAGCTAATCCAAGGTGAACAAATAACCAAGGATAATTTGTAAATCATAATGAAAGCAAAATATTAGAATAAGGATTTAAATTAGAAGAGAAATGTAATTAGCAAATATGAAAATAATTGTAAAATCATAAAACATAAAATAATCCCACCTTGAGGGATATATAATAATCTTTGAAAGGAAATACATACTATAGTGACAATATTTAATAATTAGGAAGGAAGATAGAGGAATAAAAGCAATCAGAAGATATCCAAGGATTTTGAAAAGAATTCAAATTTTGATAACAATGGATTTATGTCAATCTAAGACGATCAGATTTAATTGGTAACCATAGAAACGAACCTTCGTGGCGAAAATTAGAACTCTAACAAAGCGTCACTCTAACAGAACAGAAGCTGAATTTTGGAAGACCAAGTTTTAATCAAAAAATGTAAAAACAGTGAACAAAATTCAAAACCATGATTGAATAAGAAGCAGACGAACCATTAGAGCAGTTAACTAAAGGCCAAGGACCATATTACCAGGAAAATAAAAGAAAAATATGACCACATCAAATAGGAAAAGGACGCCAGACCTACTTAAGCCCAAAGATCAATGAAAATAGAAACTATTGCAGCCCAATCCTCTTCAGAATCAATGAATGATAACACCAAGTCATCTGATGTGTTAAGTACCCTTGAATTACATTATTTCCAAAAATAAAATCACTTTAAATATTACTAAAAGTAATTTGATCTCTCACTATAATCCGAATATTCTCTTTCAAAGATTAATTAAGAAAAATAAACACACTGAAAATTTGTTCACATAAAATCTAACCTGTTGTTAGAATACGAACATTAGAAACACATTTAACGGCACTACAGAACAGATTGTAACCACACTCGGGGTTTATTACTCTAATAGCACATATGAATGAAAACCTTATAGCTAGAGCAATCCTTACGTACTAAAACCGTAATTAGTATCTTGTATAATGTTTTCTGAATGGGTATTAGCATTCAGAAAACGAGCTTATTTTTTTTTTTTAATTTATACGAATTATATTTTTATTGATTTCCAAAAAAAGTTAATTTTAAAATAATTTAATTTATGAATTTGCAATGCTTTTATACTGATTTTATTACTTTAAGATGCTTTTAAAATACTTTGAAATAAATTAGCCGTGAATCTAGTTCAACGTGCTTTTTATTTACTTGTGATTTGTTTCACGTATACTGCAGTATAAGTCTCTAAGTAATTCAATGTTAATATTTATATAGAGCTTGTTATCTACGTCTAATTCGTATCTATTGATTATTACTTAAGCTTATACGTGTTATACAGATTATCACAATATGAATGTTTCTTATCAATTTAGAGTCTCTGTTTTATCGGCATCTGAATTAATTTAACTTTACAATGATTTTAAAAGAAAAGAAAAGTAATCTTTTGAGAAGTGTATAAATTGTTTTGACTTTCCTGGTACTGAAGATCGTGATGAGGTCCTCCTGGAATCCCTTGGTGTCCTGGTCCAATCGGCTAGTGGCGATGACTTCCTCTGCGTCTTGGGTTCCCAGCAAAGAGTTCGGGAATCAGCAACACTCCTCCTTCTGCAACTGTTGATGGTTTAACGTCTGTGGTTTTAACGGCTGTAACTGCTTCAGGCCCTCGGTCTGGTACACGCTGCACTCCTGGTGTGTGTATCTCGTCTCGGGTGTCGCTCTGCTACGTCAGTTCTTCAGCTCGTACCACGTACTAGACGGCCTCGTTCTGTTGTACTCTTGATGTGACTTCACGTAGTATATACTTGATCTCTTACATGCGTACGCCAACAGGTTAATGTATTGAGCTGTACGCTTATTTGTTGACAAATAAGAGAATCGTAAGTAGACGTCTTCACTGGTCGAGTCGTTACAGATGAGTTAACTAAGACGATCGTAGGTAGACGTCTTCACACGTCGAGCCTTTTTAGATGAGTCAACTAAGACGATCGTAGGTAGACGTCTTCACACGTCGAGTCTTTTTAGATGAGTTAACTAAGACGATCGTAGGTAGACGTCTTCACACGTCGAGTCTTTTTAGATGAGTGCCTGTGTTCAGCCCGAATCTAACGGTTCGTCCAAATTTTTAGAATGATCTGATTGGCTGAAACACTCCCCCTTCTACTTGTAATTTAATCACCTCAGTTCGTGAGAACGAAAAATAATTCCCACAGTTTGAGAATTGTTATTATTCTTAATATTTTGAAAAACACCGGATTCAATTTGCCGGTCCGGATGTCCTATTGCAATTTGTATTGCGATTATCTTGGCTGCAATCCAAGTTATGCTTATTCTAAAATATACATCTGATTGATAATTTTTATAATTATAACCTATTCAAAGCTCTACCCCGTATGGGAGTTATTTAAATAAAATTTATTATCTTTTTTAATCTTTAATTATATGAATCCTTAAATTTTTAGTGACCGTCAATCAGTGAATGTTTTAGTGGATAGTTAGTGAGGATCGGTCAATAATACAACTTTTAGTAATTTTGCGTCGAAACGTCGACGCAAAATTACTAAAAGTTGTATTATTGACCGATCCTCACTAACTATCCACTAAAACATTTAATTATATGCATTGAAATTTGCACACTCTGTTACTAATATTTCAGCAAACATTTTTGCTATTTTGGTTTTTGCCTATATTTATCGGTTTCCGAAATATTAATAATTTAAAATTAGGGCGTGCCCTTAATTGTTATAACGGTGTGTGCTTACGTAACTCCACCGGACATTGCCGTTGGTCGCTGTACAATTCATTTGAATGCTCGCTACAGCACGAGACATGATTCTAACGATTTAAATTTATTTTACATTTGATTTTGAAAACCTTTTACATGTAACTCCAAATCTATGAGATTTGGTAACGTTATATACACCCCCACCCGTTTAAAAAAAAAATGAATGTAGACTATACAGTTATTTTTTTTCTACATGTACATTCGTTATGCTTTACAAATCGTACATTGTTCTATTTATTCACTAAAACATACACTGATATAAATACCCTTCATCATACAAGATTCATATACAACTTAATTCTAATAAATTAACATCATGTGCTAAAATACTGTGTAACAATGTTTGTAGCATGGGTAGTAGTTTATAGCAACGTTTAAGAAAGAATTTCACAGATAGTGGCACGCGCGCTCAGGAATGCGCTTCCGTTTGCCTACACTTTTATCACGGTGCTGGCGCCGTTAATAGCCTGTGCGTTTAAAAACCAGCTGTGTTTACTAGTGCGCGTGTCGTCGCATTGCAAG
>JAWRYS010000071.1:0-25790 GCA_034769895.1 Magicicada septendecula | reverse complement strand
TGATAGTTTAGAGGTGGTCTTATCAATTGCACTACTAGTTGGGTGTGTTTTATACATTACTAAGTCCCCGACTTGGTACTTAACTAAATTGTTATTATTACTTCTCTGTGATATTTTCGCGATTTCTCTAAGTTCGCTCTTAAATTTGCGCAAGCTTCATTCCAGATTTTTTTTATATGCTTATCCTTAATTTGCTGGGGTAGCAAGTCATGTATTTTCCATTTTGTGGACAAGGGGTGGTTTGGTTTGTACTTATACAGTAACTCAAACGGGGTCGATTTATGTCCTTCGTGATAAGCTGAATTGAAGGCGTATTGTATCCAGGATAGGTTCTGGTCCCAAGACGTATGGTCGTTCGCATGGTAGGCTATTAAAGCAGATTTGAGGTTTCGCAAATACCTTTCAGCAATATTGCCTTGCGGACGATACTCCGTAGTGGTAATATGGTCTATCCCTAACTTGAAACACATATTCTTAAATTCCTTTGCCTTAAACTGGGGTCCGTTATCTGACACTAGATGTACAGGTGTACCAAAATCTTTAAACAATCTCTCCTGTAATATCTTTACAGTGGTCGACGCTAACGCTCGCCGCATGGGATACATCCAAACAAATTTGGTGAACGAATCTACACATATGAGTAGCATCGTATTACCTGATTTAGATCGAGGGTAGGGACCTGAAAAGTCTAAATAAAGTTTAGAGAACAGGGTAGTAGGGATTTCTGAAATTGGCTTATTTGACTGTTTCTTGCTGGTTTGCTGAGTGCGCATAACTTACACTTTTTTACGAAGCTAGCTATTTTGCTGTTCATATTGTTCCAATGATATTCCTTACGAATGCGATGTATTTTTTATTTTTTCCCATATGTGCTCCAATGGTGGATGAATGGTAGTATTCCATCAGCATAGGCTTAATTATATCAGGGGCAATTATTCTTAATTCCTTTCCATTTGCTATTCTGCGGCATAGTATTCTTTACTTAATACGTATTTATCTGATTTAATTCCTTCCTAGAGTTGTTCTATAATTGGCTTCAAAACAGGGTCTTGTTGTTGATACTGAGCGATGTTGGTAAACGCAAGGGGGAATTCGGTAATTACGGTGTTAACAATGGGTGTTTCTATCCTCTCATTGCTTTCGGGAGTATTAGTGGGCGACTGGAACATACGGGACAGGGTATCCGCGACTACATTTTGTGTACCTCTAATATGTTGTACTTTGAATTTGTAACTGTTTAACCTCAATACCCATCTTCCAATACGTCCTAACTGTTTAGGGTGATTCAGTAACCAAGATAATGCTTGATTATCAGTTTCCAACAGGAACTCTTTATGTTCTAAAAAAGGTTTAAACTTCTCAAAAGCAAATACAATAGCTAAACATTCTAATTCATATGCGGAGTATTTCTTTTCTTGGTCAGTCAAAGTGCGTGAAGCATAACTAATCGGTAGTCTACAGTTTTCTATTTCCTGATATATTACTGCACCTAAGGCTACACTTGAACTGTCGGTCTGAACTACGAAAGGTTTCATAAAATCTGCTAATTGTAATACCGGGGGCGATATGATGCTTTCTTTTAGTTTTTCGAACGCAGTTTGGTGTTGTGGAGTCCATTCAAATTTCGTTCCATTCTTTCTTAAGGCATTCAGAGGTGCGGCTATTTCGGCTAGATGAAGAATATACTTGTGGAAATAATTTATCATTCCCAAAAATCGGGCTATTCCTTTAGCATCCCGCGGTGGTAAAAATTCTCTGATCACATGGGTTCGTTCGGGGTCTATGCTTACCTTTCCGTTGGCCTTTACGATGTGACCTAAAAATGAAAATTGTGGGACAGCAAAATTTACTTTTTTGGGATTAACTGTTAATCCGGCTTTCCGTAATCGAGATAACACTTCACGTAGATGTTTAAGATGTTGGTCCATCGATTCGCTGTAGATTACAATATCATCCAGGTAGTGATACACATATTTAAATTTTATATCATGAAATAATTTCTCTAAGAGTCTACTACATACAGAACTTCCTTGTGATATTCCAAAGGGTACTCTCGTAAATTGGTACACGTTGGAAGGAACAGCAAAAGCGGTTAGACGTTTGGATTCTTCTGAAAGGGGTATTTGGTGAAATGCCTGATTTAGATCCATTATAGTAAAGACTTTCGCTTTGGTGAAATAATGAAAAGCACTGTGGATGTCGGGAAGCGGGATAGATTCAAATTCTATTCATTTATTTAATTGCCAGTAGTCCACAACTAGTCTGTGTTTGTCGTGACTTTTTGGTAATAAAAATGAGGGTGATGAATACGGTGAAGTAGAGGGTTCGATGACTCCTTGTTCTAATAACTTGTTGATATGGTTCCTCATTACTTCCATTTTGGGCGGCGATAACTTGTATAGGGGAAGGCGTATTACTTTGTGGTCGCTCAGATTGATCTTTTATTCTATTAGGTTCGTTAGTCCTAGCTTAGGGGTAAGAACGGTGGAAAACTCTTTTACTAGTTTCTGCATTCTCAGCCTATCTCCACTTTCTATGAGATAATTCAGACTCATGGAGCACTATATGTGTAGTCGATGATCCAGTACTTTCTTGTTCTTCTGTTTCACACTCAAAATTATACTTCCGTGTACGGTCGAATCGAAAATAATATTTCTTCTCGTCAATGTCAAGAATTATTCCCGTTTTACTGAGAAAGTCAGCTCCCAATATTAAGTCGGGTCCTAAATCATCATATACTAACATTGAAAAAACCCACGTTAGATTCTTAATTTTTACCTTAATGGTGATGCTGAGTTTTATCACTAAATTTTGTTTATTGGCAGTAGCACATCTTATATTCACAGCCTGACTGCGTTTCACTAGGTTGTGTTCGAATAATTTATCTGCTAACCTCTGACTGATTAAGGTTCTAGTCGATCCAGAATCGATTAATCCGAGGGTGGATATAACACCTAGGTCAGCTTGTATTAAGGGCAGTAGACAATTAGTCCAATCACTTTTAGTTATCGCGTTACATTTCTCAATAAACCTTCTAACATAGGGATCTATTTTTCTAGTGTTCTTTCCTTTTTGTTTTTATTCTCGTTGATTTCTTTGGGTTTACCGGTTCTCAAGATGCTGCGGAAGACACAGGATTTCGGGTCTCCCTGCCTTACATGTTTTTTGGATTAGGTTGTTTCCGATCGTACTGCTTCTGATTACAGTTTCTACTTATATGTCCATACTTTCCGCAGTTATAACATATATTTTTTTTACGATGGGTATAGCTTGCTTCCGTTTTAGGTTGCGTGTCATTTGATTTACCAGGGCTGTGCAAGTTGTTCGGTCTATTAAATGGTCGCCTATCACGCTGGGTTTGCACATCGGTCACCAGGGCTTGCATTTCATTTCTACTAGGCTCAGTTGATTTCAAAGCATGTCTGTTCTGATCTGAGTACCATACGTTCGACGAGTGAATACTGCATTGTTCGAGATCCGCAAAAGTGTTGGGTCCATTTATTAACGCTAAACGAGATCTTTCCTCTGGAGACAATCCTACTAAAATGGTATCGACCATCTGTCTCTCACTCCAATCTACTTGCAGTAGTCGAGAAGACTCCCTGATGTCAGAGATGTAATGGGCCAGTCTCTCATGAGTTCCTTGTACTCAAAATATGGTCTTTCTTTTAAGTTCCTCATAAATTCCGGTGGGAATAAAATATTTTAAGATCGTAGTATGCAGTTCTTCTACTGGAAGTGTAGAGCTTAATGATTCCAGCACACGATTCTTTAATGGTGGTTTACATTTCGGTAGGAGGACTTGCAAAATTTGCCAGTCATTTAGTTGCTGTAAATCCTTTATCAGCATTTGATATTGAGGTATTTGATGAAGTTTAGTAGTTTAGTAACATTCAAACCATCCATGTATGGAATTTCAGCTAAGAGTTTTTCTACGGGATGAGTGATTTTTCCGTAGAGGTCAACATTATAATTTACGAGTGGTATAGCTTTAGGAGGACCAGATGCTGCATTAGGGGTAGTCAATTCGTACATCCCGGAGCGATTGTGGGAACCACTGGGAGGTGGGGCTTCAGATATTGTATGGGTATTCGCGTCTCTATTTGGGTTTTGCTCTTGACTCGGTTGTATTTTTGATACGGTGGGCGATTCCTGATCCGTGTTGGGGGGAGGGGTTGTTCTAAGGTAGGAGATTGAACTGGGGAGATGTATAGTTTCTTCAAGGATTTTTCAATTTCATCCATTCTGAATGAGTCGGACCTTCTTCGCAATTGTCTTATTATCGCGGGTAATTTCTGTAAAGCCTCATCCACAAAACTTTGGACGTCGGGAGGGATTACCGTGATGTTCGGCCAGTTTAACAAATTTTTCATTCGCCGGGTTAAATGTTCTATCCTTTGAGTTGTCCGCAATATTACTGCAGCAGATTTATCGTCTTGAAGGGTTTGGGACAATAAAGTCCACTCACTATACTTGGCATAGCACGTTTCTCTCTCGCTCTCATAATCGAGTCCGCTTAAGTTACTTAACTGCGCGGGTGTATCAGATCCACTTTCGCGTATAGACTTGCGCAATTCCGCGACTGTTACATTCGCATGAGGTAAACCGCGTAAAAGAGCTTCATAGCACAGTTTGTCTTTTAATAGTAAGTCTGGATTAAATAGGGCCATGTTTACCTTATATATAGCACACTAAAACTTATTCTGCTACACTATACACAATTATTGCATACACACTTTAGTTCATGGTAAAACATTTGCATGAGTTGTAAGAGAATTACTTATCATCTCAGAGAAAGAAAAAAAATCACACAGACGTCACTTTACTTTCAACGATCAGCTGTTACGCTGGAATGTGGGTCAAAATAGTTTTCTTTAAACAATGGCATAGTATTATGCGTAAGAAGGGTGGGAATCAAGCTCGAGGGTGAAGAGAATGTTATTGTTCCATTCAACAACAGCTGACGGCTTCCTTTTCAGACTTGTACCGGCTTGGTTCAACGAGGGTGGTACGTGCGATGTGGAACGATATGCGTTTTAAACAAGTTACAGCCCGTTACTAAGCTGAGTTTTAGTTATTATTTGGTTTTACGTGCTAATTTTAATTTATCTAATTCTGCTACTAGAAAGGAGTAGAATTTCACTTACAATTTATTTACACATAATTGAACTTGTTTTATTTAGTCAGTTGTTTATATGACTCACCGTGTCAATAGAAAGACGAATTACATATTTATGCAGGCTTATACAGGAAAACTACAGGTCTTGAATTGTCACAAAATAGACGTGTTAGAGACTGAACATTTTGACAAGTACATACATGAATTGGTGTAATACAAGCTAATATTTTCACGTATATTAAGTAAATCATATACGACGAGTATGTGCGTAATCTCACACAAAATTTACAATTGTGAATTTAATATTGTCACTATTATTTTTTTTATGCTACTTAGCCTTTTTGTTTTACATACAATACATCAACTGAGTGCATAGATCTGCAGAGTGCCGCATCTTACATGTGACACTATGTTTACAATCCTTTTATATATAAAGCAGAGTGGCACATCTTATAACGTATCAGCTACGTTATAACCTAGGGAACCCGTGATAATTGACTCTGGCCAATTATACAGGCTGCCTTCGTTGTAACAAACTGAAAATTAATCAAATCACTATCAATAATTATAAGTACTCTAATAAAAGGAAACTGGGGAGGGAGGTTTGCTGATTTATGCACTCAATTTAGTATGTAACAAAGATGACATCTCTTTATTTACGTGTGATTAATAATACATTACAAATAAAGATTTTAGCTTACACTGAAATGGTAAGGGGTTTCCTATATTTAAAATGATAATACAGTTAGTGTATTTACCTCGGATCCGAGTCTCTTTAAACTAGTTAGGAATTTTCAAATTTACTCTACTTCTTTAGTCAATTACATTATTACTTAAAATACCATTAGAAGAATGGTTTCGTTTTGTTGTGCGATGTTCCAAATCTACATCACAAGAGTTATGTTACAAAGTATGATTTCTGAAATTTCTTGTTACGACATTGTTATTCTTAACGCTTAGAGATTGTCATTTAAAGTCTTTTTCTTTTAACATTACTTACATTTAAAAGATACATTATTCACAGAAGACGAGCTTCCGCGTCACCTCTAGTTAATCGTTTCAGTCCATGTCCTGCCACGTGATTCTTCTGTACTCTCTTAATAGTGGGTCGTCATCATGGTAGTCTTTCCAGTGGAGGTCCTCAGAGTCAACTAATGATGAAGTGGATGTTACGGTGTCATCTAGAATGAAGTTGTCCTGTTTCTCAGTGGTGGTGTAAATACAGTTGAGGTCTTAGTCTTCACTTTTCACAGTTATTCCCATCACATTTGTAATAGCACAGTAGTATTTGAGTTTATATATTCGTTACACATTATGACGAAATCCCAAAATAACTTGAACTATATTTTTAATAGGAGATGTCACCTTACACACTTATTTCATTCATTCGCATCTTTGTGTTAAAACGCACTACATTTTAGTTACATAGATCTCCACACTGTTAGTTGAAGCTAATAACAAAATAAAAAAAACATTTTGTGCAGCGCTCCGCTTGGAGCTGTTTACAGATTGAACCTTGCATCTCAAGTCCTACATTGTTACAACAGGAAAATTGTAACGACGCGGAGTGAATACTCCGCCATAACATAGTTCCAACTTTTAATTAGTAATACAGTCTTACAGTTCGACATAATAAACAATCAAGACTTTGCTTGTCTACAGAATTTATTACAACTACTACTAGTGACTTTGAATTATTTATTATTTACATTATAGTTTACAGGTATTTTTATTTAATGCCGGGTCGGTATGCAAGTTGGATCCGGTATACACAGGTCATAGCATGATAATTTAATAAAGGGTTAACAGTTTTTTAACTCTTTCTTTCTCAGTTTTAGTTAATTATTTTAGTTAAATTCCCTTTTTAATACTCATTACTATTACAAGTTTGTTCAGGGGTATTCTTCGGTTTAATAGTGCGATTTAATGGTTTTAACTAACTTACCATTGTATATTTTTATTATTTATTTATTTTTTATTTTAAATTAAATTGTCACAGTTAGTTAATAGAGTTTTAATTGCAAGTCCCATCTCACTGGACCCAGCACACTTTATGCTTCTTCTAGGCCTTCAGCCTAGTCATAAATATTTAGTAGCCCCCCCGGGGAAAAAAAAAAAAAAAAAAAAAAAAAAAAAAAAAAAAAAAAAAAAAAAAAAAAGTTACAGTTCTGCAGGTCAGGAAGAATATTAGTGTTGCTGCATGTCCCATCATTGTCTCTCGCATGTCTAAACAGGTTTTATGATTGTTTTGTATATACAGTGGTCCACATAGAGTTGACTATGTGGCAGCCATTATGGTTTTTAGTCATGTGATAGCTCATTTTGTTGATTGTAGCAAACTATACATACAGGAGAAATGCCACTACATATAGGGATTTGACAGCATATCATTTCAAACAGGTTTATCTGTCTTCATTTCAGATAGTATACTGAGCTCCCACTGTTTTTGTAATGCGTATAACTTCTGCATTGTCTACGCATTTCACTCCTCCAATTAGTTGTACCAACTACTGCCCATTTCCCTGCTGCTTAACAATGGACCGACAATAGTGATTATAACCACTAACACAACTTTCTTAATTAAAAATACCCTATTTTTTGTTCAGAAATGTAACAACTGTATAGTAAGCACACAATACAGGCTAAAAATTTTAAACATCTAATTTGTGTTAAAATATTCTTTAGTCTGACCACGGCTGGATTTTAATAATTTTTTATTCCATTCTAGGCTGCTGTGTTAAAAATTTGCATTCCAAAATATTTAAATTTCTTAAGCTCACCACTACATTCAGGTTTTAGTTAATATTCCCTTTGATATCCCACATGCCATATGCCCAATAATCCCTTTGAAACTTCGCTATTTTATCAAAATTTTCCCTCACTTTTTGGCCCCTGGTATCCAAAAATTTTGAGATTTTTAAAAATGAAGATAAATTCATAATGGTTAAAGTTCTCTTTAATTCGATATTCCACACAGACTTTTGATTTTTTCCAAATTTTCACCCTCACACATTTTCCCCACTCTCCTACCTACATTTTGCAGGATCAGTGTCAAAAACAATAGAGTTCTGTAGGGTAGAGTTACAGACACACAGGCCAAGGTTTACAAAAATCATTTGATGTGTTGAAAAGTAATCGTGAGACATACCCCAACAGACAGAAAGACAAATGCCAAAAAAAGGACTAGTAAAAACAAAACTTGATTTGTTCATTCAATTATTGATGTATTTACAATGTATTCATATTACATGTTGATAACAATCATCAACCTACCCATTGCTCACAAGGAACAAAAGTGTAGAAGACAACATTCAAGTGTTTCACTGGTATAGGAAATTCAATGTTATTGTATAAACTAACAACTGAAATTGAATCACCAACCCGAATCAACTAGCACTCAACTTGTTGGGTGACAGCACCAATGCAAGACATCTCAGGTGTCTCCACGTTTTAACCTTTTCGCTGGCAACACGTGTGTGCGGTTATGCTTTGCCTGTGTGCCATATTTTCAGCAGCAGTGTGTGTGTATACGCGTGGAGCACTCTACAATTTACAAAATGAGCCGCAATAACAATTATACATGTCATTTACTGCAAACATTACATAATCTCAAAACACTCAACTGTCAATTAGCAAATGTAGATAAAAATTAAACTCGCCACAACAATTACATTTATCACTAACTGCAAAGATTACACAACCTGAGCAACACTCAACTGTCAATTGCAGATGTAACTAAAAGGAACACGCCACAACAACAAATATATGTTATCACTTAATGGCAGCGTTTACAAAGTCATCTGTAACTTATTTCAACTTCTAAATGATACCAGACACACTGAATGAACTGTCTTTGTTTCAACAGCTGACTGATAACTAAAGACAATTCGTTGACCTTGTATGCACAATGCTTGTTCCGTGTGTCACAGCCATAGGCGTACTAACCCGCTCTGAGCACTTTACCAATTTAAAACGACATGCGACTTACCACATCTGGATCATCATATTAACATACAAATTTTCTGTGTATACACACAGAGAGCGCCGGAAAGGCTAAGACTGAATCTAATTTTCAACTATAAATGTTCAACTTCAAAAATATTTTGTTAATAAAGTGACTGCCTTCAATGGAAGACTGATCTACCACGAATCTCACTTGTCTGACCTACTTGTAGACGGAAGACTGATTGTATATTAAAAAAAAATGTACCTCTTGTGTAGTCATTTCTTTTTCCACATCTTCTAAAAGAATTTCATCCTTTACAATTGTAGTGATGTCTTCCAAATGCTGTAACAAAATAAATATAAATATACATAAAAAATCTACCCTAAAATAAAAAATAAATTATTTTTCTCAATAAAATACGGCTGTTTTAACAAACTGTAAACATTTACTGCCTGTTTAAATTTGTCACACACACACGCACACACACACACACTTCACACATTTTGCTACAGTCTATTTCTTGATCCATATATAATTTACTTAATATTTATAATTTCTTTACCTCAAGATGTTATAGCCTATTTATAAATATACAAACACAAAACTAAACAAACTAATACACAAATCAATACAAAATATGAAACAATTTTCAATGTACTCAACATCGAAAACACTCAAAAAGTTAATATATACACAACAATCACACGCAATAATACCAGTATAAAATACCAAAAACCAACAGGAAAGCATAACAACAAGGCTGAGGATGGGACAATAGGATTCCAGAAACATGTGCCAAATACAGGAAAATACATCTTGAGGTAAACAAATTAAAAATATTCAATAAATTTCTCTAGGTACGATAGAGAAATTTTGGTCAGATGTCCGAGTCTGAACAGTGCTATGAAGAAGTATGGAGTTAACAACTGTGAATCTACTTGCTGTAATGGGACTCCTATAGGGCAGTTTCAGAATTATGTAGTCAATTTATTTTATGTAAATTATATAATCAATGAGAGAGAAAGGACCTAATATTAGACGAAAGGATGTTCATTAACAAAGATATGTGTACATTTGGCTGTTAATAGCAAGCATGACGGTATATTTATATGGTACCTTATACATTTATAAGGTATTTATAAATGTGTAAGGTACATTTGGACCTTAAGCAAGAATGACGGTATGCACACATGCTGTAAACTCGATTAAAAAAAAAACATCCAAAGCCAGTCACAACAAGGTTCTGCATAGCCTTAACGCGGAAACCATCCGTAACACGGACATGTTAAAATATGAGTTAAACTGTTAGTTAGCATAGAAAAAGCACAGATTTACTGACATTCTTGATACACCATCATATTCACAACACAGCATAGGCAAGGTGCTGCCTGTTTCATCTTAAAAATCCTCCAGCCATCTCTTCCTGGGTCTACCGACACACCTGTGTCCTATAGGTTTGAATTTCCAGACTTGTTTGGTCAGTCTGGAATCTGTCATTCTTTGTGTGTTCTTTCCACTGTTGTTTGTAATCTTTTAATTTTGCATTCAAGTTAAAAACTTTTAACTCTTCTCTTATGGCCTTATTTCTTATAAGGTCAAGTTTATAACACCTTTTAACTAATCTTGAGAATGCCATTTCCGAGGTCCATATTGTGCCGTGTTTTGAAAAAAACGGCGGCGTTTTTTTTTAATAGTGGAATTATTAAATTACGTATTTAACAACGTAAGTGTTTACGTAAGAAATTACGTACGTCCGTTATCTGGCCACTGGCCGATCCGCGCGCTCTCTGTGTCCAGCGCTTCATACTATTTTTTCAGCTGCAGGACTGTTCAGTTCAATTCCGTCATTCAGCGTAGTAACGTCCGGATTCGCCTGACAGCATCGATGTAAAATTTTGTCTACTATCGGTTACTATGTATAAGTAGAAGTCTACGCGACCTTCCGGTAAGTGTGTTAAGATATATAACTTACTAATTCATAAAAATAAAATGTATTTACTTAATATTAACGCAGATGCAGGGCGATATGTATTGCATTAATTTATATCAGCACGTGGCGTGCAACAGGCTAAATTGGTTTATGTATGTTTCAATGTTAACGCTGGCTAACAGATATTAATCCATTATATCAATAATATAATAATAATAATAATATTGCTTAAGTCATTATATTAGAATGGGGCATAAGTTAGTTATTTTTCTGAAATGATCGTACATCACGAACTTGTTAAAGTTTGCTAGTTCCTGTCAAAGGGGGTTAAGTGCTTCACGAAAACTTGTGAATAACTATTTATTTGAAATGATTATTATGTTGAATGACTATATTTGGATATATTATAGATTATAATATTTAAAAGTGTTATTTTGAAGTGATTTATTTGATTCAATGGGGTTCAATGCATAAGTGAATTTTCCGGAGATTGTAAACTGGGCATGTCACGAAATGTGGGTTCAGCTGGGTAAATGAGGTAGTGTGGTTTATTAAACCTGTAAGTAATTACCGATATAATTGTGCAGGGTTTCCGATGTAGGCGATAATCTGTCTCGCTCCAGACGATGGCCGAATACCTGCTTTCCATGAAATAAATTCAACCACTTCCGTCAAGCTGTCAGGCCGGATGGACGGACATACTCGACCAGATCCTCTACCCATATGCTGCTAACCAGGTGACATTTAAGCTTTTTTTTGAAACAAAATGTTTGTGGCCTATACACTTTCTTTGAGACACTTTTGGAGATGCTCCAGTTTGGGGACTTTGTTCCGGACAAGTCCAACGGGACAATTGGGTTTACATGTTACTTTTTCATTGTTTTTTTTATTAACGCTTACGCCTCATTAATATATTAATGTTTATCTCATTCAGAGAATTGTAAACTCAGCCAGGGTCATGCATCACCCGAGTTGATGTGAGTTTTCTGTAAATACGAATGGCATTTCCGGCCACTAATTTATTTCTGTGTCAAGCATGCATGCACGGGTGTCTCTGTCCCGTAGGGGAATTTTATGGTTAATTATTTTTTCAGTTGATTGGGTTGTGTATTGGATTATTAATTTGAAGGTCGGGGGAGGTGTTTTAACCTGTGGACGACACCTGTAGGTGCCGTTCACCACAGGACTATATCATGTCATATTTTGCTGGATCTCGTCCGGGCGCATGACCGTGCCTGAGGCCAAGTGGATTCTTTAGGAACACCTCAAGCATGTTTTAGTACATTAATTCCATAGTTTCTGCTTTTCGAAATTCAATTTTACTGTTCAACTAATTTTGTAACCATTAAATTTTGCCATAGCCAGCACCATAATTGTTAAACTTTCAGTACTCATAATACCGATTCATTAATAAATGTTAAAGAATGCAAGACAAATCAGTACCAGTTATAAGTATTTATGGGTGGTCACGTTCCATTGTTTTCGCAAATTTTGTCAGGAAAATAAAAGAAATGAGAAATGCAGTTATGCAACCGGACATCCATGTCGACCTCGTGATGGCACTTATTATTATTATCATTATTGGGATCCGAAATTGATAATTACCTTTTTGCTGGGTACTTGTGTGCCGTTCGGACTATTTAGCCAGGTTGACTTTGGCTGTTCATATACTTAGAATTTTGGGGCATGTCTATTCTACTCTTTTGGGATTTATTAGTTGGGTTTGAGTTTGTTAATTGAAAATTTAAGGTGGGCCGGACACTTGATGATCTGAATAAGAGGATTGAGGGTGTACCATGACAAAATATACGCTGTTAACCAGGTGGACATGGTGTGTGCCATTTATATGTAAATGTGTATCTATGTTAATTATATGTTGTGTGTTATGCCTTATGTGATTGTTAGATTGTTGTACGTTATTATGCATATATATATATATATATCATGTTATGATTTATGTAATTTACTGGGAGGGTCGAGACTATGCGCCATTTTATATTATTTAAAGTAATTGGATTCTGCTCAGTAATATCAAGCTCAACTATTTGGCGATGCCTATGTCTAATGGAATTATAATAACGATTTTAAGAATAATAACGATTGTGGGTTTTGAAATTTGAGCTATTCTTGATTATGAAAACACTTGTAATATTATCTTACACATATTATCTTGCGCATACATTGTACACTACAGGAGTTAATTGGACAAAAGCATGAATACAATAAATCTTGTTATTGTTACCTTAGAGCAGAGTTTAATTTGCAAGTCCCATCATACTGGACCCAGCGCATTTTTGGCTTCTCTAGGCTCTTGCCTAGTTCTAAATAACTAGTGGCCTCTCTTTCAAAAAAAAAAATAAATAGAAAAAAAAACTAAAAATAAAACAAAAAAAAGGAAAGAAGTTTGTTTTCTATATATAAAAAGCATAAAAAGAAAGAGGGGTTACAAATGGTAGCAGAGAGCGTGGTTCATTCTAGGGTTGAACCCTTAGGTCCTTTGGTGTGATGGGGCTTGCAAACTCGGAAATAGTTTGGAAAAAACAATATTTGAAAATATTTGAAAATGAAAATAGATAGATGCAATGGCAGGGTTGACATCCTAGGTAGGTATATATGTATTATGTATGAATTATTGCTATGTGATTTGAATTGTAAACCTGGTGCCGCCACGTGGCATGTGTTGTAGTTGGGTTTTGTTGTTTTGAGATTGGACCTTACCGGAGATCGCGTGGGGATGGGCTCCCTTATTTATTGTATGGAAGTAATAGCGCGTGCGGTTAGCGGGATGTGGTATGGCCCGACTGGAAGTCGGTACCGTCCGACTGCAATTGTGATAATGTCTTAGTTGAAATGTCATATGTTGTGGTTAGTGTTTGGTGGTGTGGATTGTATGTTGGTGTTAGTGTCTGATGCCGATTCTTCTTTCGAGTCTGGCGGCTGACGGAGAGTTGGTTCTGGAGCGGGTCAGGTTTTCGCAGCGCTAGGAAACCCGGGGGTCCACTTGATGGAAGAGAGAGTACTCAAGTATTTCTTTTTGTAGGTCATGTTTGTGTTAGGTGTTTAGTGGGGATTTGTTTTATTATTGTTTGTTTTGAATTGTGCAATTCTGGCGGTGGTATGCTATCAGAAATTGCCCCATCCTCTTTCAGGAGTTCTCCAGAAACTTTCAGTGTTAGATGGAATAGATGAGGAGCAGTTGCTGGTTTTCTTAGATCTTGTTCTGTAGTTGGCAGATTTCCCGGGGGTGTCCGATGGGGAGGTCTTGTCCCTTATATACCCGTATTGCCGGGGTCCATTGGCAGGGCTGGTCACAAACACTCTGCGTCGGGGCGGCAGTGTCGATGCTTTCCATGCGGAGGTGTTGGACTTCGACGACGTGATCAGTTGAAGTTTAAGTTATTCTATCGTCTACAGGCCAACGGAGAGGCGTTGGGGGATTTCGTGCACGATGTAAGGAAAGCTGCCCGTATATTAAGGTTGGGGTTGCCCGAGACAGAAGTCATACAGGTAATACAAGAAGGTCTGAATCCCCAAGAGAGATCCCGGCTGGTTTTCGCAGATCCTCCACGTTGTTTTGCGGACCTGGACCGGTGGTGTGCACATGCCACGAGAGTCCAGGAGAATGATGAGTCCCAGGGAAGAGATGCTACAGATGTCCAATACTCCAGTGGTTCATCAGGAAGAGCCAAAAAGGACAAACATGGTGGTTGGAGGAGAACACGAGACAGTCAGAAAAACGGAATATTCCGGAAGTAATGGAGGCTTCAAGGGGGTGGCAAGTGAGAAGACGGTAACAACAGCTACAGCACAGAAAACAAAGAAATACGAAATTAACAGGGGAAGAAGAAATTATGTTAGGGAACAAACATCGGCAAGTAGGGAGCCGGCAGCAAGGCGTTATTCCTATTTGGAGAATAAGGAAACTTTAAAGGTTCCAGAGGAAGTACAAGTGCTAATAGAGTAGTGGATGAAGAAGGTGAAGCAGAAGTGGAAGAGCGGAATTACTTCGTGGGATCAATACAAGACGACAAGAAAACGTCTGTTGATACTGAATTACCGGACTCAAAGAGGACGTCATGGTTGAATCCAGAGGCCTCAGAATTTGTTCCGGTATTTCTATCTCGGTTCGTGAGGGATCCAGATCCTGTAACATCATCATCGCCTATGCCGGTATATGAGAAGTCACTTGACGGTGTAGCTTTACCATCGCCAGTAGAAATTAATTTAGTCATTGCACATGAACCTGGACAGTTGGATTCCAGGGTGGAAAAGGTTGAGGACGTTGTAGTTGCGGAAAGTGGTCAAGGAGTGGAATCGACAGAAGAGAGGTCTGCGGATGCTGCACAGGGCAGTATAGTTATAGTGTAGCGGGTCAATTTTTGGGTGTTTTATTTTAACCGTTTGGGGCATTTATATATTTTTATTCATTTCGTTTTCGGTCGGGAGCCTTATAAAATAATGTAAAAATGTATTATTCTGCAACGTATTTGTCAATATAACAGAACAGTGAAACAAAGCGAGACGCAGGTTGTTGTTGAGTAATGCGGCGAAGAATTTACCACCCCAATTTTTCGCAGAACTTTGCGTGTGTATGATCACGCCCGTATGCAACATTGATGGGCGGCGCGCCTGAAAGACGCTTGAGAAACACAACCCACGCTATGAAACATGGCGCTGGGACGAAAAGTTAGTAGCTCCAAGTGATCGGCTACCGGAAAACAGAGTTAAACTCCGCCTACTGTTGGTGACATCAGCAGAGCAGACGCCAATATTGTACTCTGGTACCACACATATACCAGCTATAATCCATGCATAAAATGGTTATGCCACCACAATTGAGCACAAACGGCGACTAAAACCTGATGGCCGTGACTGCTCATTTCCCGCGACTCAACGAAGCACATTGCCCAGTTCGTCTCTGACTGTGTCGGCGCCGACACGCGAGCTAAATATGCTCGTATAATTTCATTAGTTTTCAATAATGAAAGTAAAGTAATTCTTTCCAAAACAGTGACAGGATGGGAGGAGAGTTGTAGAACACTAACTTTTAAATTTGGAATTCAGTTTCGTCTTTTTCCGAGACATTTTCGATCTACCGCGGGCTCGCCACGAGGTCACCGAAGAACGCGTTATCGGTAGTGATATAAAAATTATGTATTCAATCGGGTAATTGGGGTTTAAGAACGGAATGTGAGTGATGAATGTGCAATGCTGGGCTGACCTATGTTTGTGTGTGAATGAAGTTGTATAATTGTCAATGATAAGGTAAGCGTAGAGTAAGTTAGGATGATCATGTAACAACCAATATCTATATATGTTATAACTAATTAATTTCAAAGTTGAAGTTTATAAACCGTTTGCTTAAATGATTTGACAAAATTAAAATTATCAATTCTCTTCTTAACAATGTGTAGAGTTAATTATTTCGTAACCTCGCACTGTTTCTGATCTCGCTTATAGAACTCTGGGGGGACCCTTAGGAAAAATGGTAAGTATAAGTGAATTAAATGTATAAATAAGTAAGTATTTATACAAATGGCGGCCCGAACAATGACATTATATAAAATAATTATATAAATAAGCCAGAACTCAGAAACAGAGTGGGTAGCGAAAGAATAAAAAAGACGTAAAATTAAGGTTATGTTGTAACTACACATGGTAAAGAATAGTACAATAATTTTATGCATAATATGATGGTGTAATATTTAGTACACGAAATAATTTTTTGAAAGAAATATTTAAACAAAATTTTAAAATGGCAGATAAAAATATAGATATCAGTGTAAATGACAAGACGTTTACGAGTGAGATGGGAGTCTGCTCAACACCAATCAGTCAGATCGAGTCGAGTGCGACCGAATCTATAGAGTTAGACAGAGTACAAGTAACACCCATCTCGACTCGGTATGAAAGTAAAACAGATGAGATTAGTGTAATGATGCAATTACTGTTAAAGATAGATAAGAAATGTGACAATCTAGATAGTAAATATGAAAAACAAAATGCAAAATTGGATGAGCAAACAAGTGATTCCAATGTTAAATATAATAACTTGAATGACAAATTTGATGAAGTGAAAGATGAAATTAAACGACAGAGTTTTGATTTTAGCAAACAAATAAATGAAATTCATACACGTTATGAAAATATCCAAGAACAGATCATAGAAGTGGTTAGTGAGAAATTTGATACTAAAATAAACGATTTAGATGACAGAGTCAATAAAATCAATGAGACAGTAATTAGCACAGTTCAAAACCAAATTGAGACACAAAGTAAAGAGATAGAAAATAAATGTTTAGCTACAGTAGATAAGCAGATAGAGATGAAAACTAAAGTTGAAATAAATAAACAAATAGACATTAAAACAACTGTTTTACAAGATCAGTTAGAAAATTTTGAGTCAAATGTAATAAGTATAGCAGAGAATATAGAAACAGTAAGTAAAGCTATTTCAGAGCATGCAGATAATACCAACTGTAAAATAAGTACAATACAAAGTAAGCTTAGAGAAATAGATGAGTTCAGTTTACAAACTAGTAATAATATTTATGACAAATGTACTGTAATTGAGAACAATTTAATGAGTGTAAAAAATGAATTACGGGGGGAAATTAACAAGAAATTTACCGGGGTTACGGAAAGGGTTATCATAACGAGAGATTTACACAATGAAATTGAGTTAGAAACATTTAGCTATGAAAACCGGACAATACATCCAATGAGATTTATAAACCAAACCCGGGAATACAACCGTTTCAATAACAGTAATTGGGAGGTACAATTAACCAAAATAATTAAATGTTTTAGGGGTAGTTCAGTAGTGTGGGCGGAAGCACATCGATCAGAATGGGATTGTTATGAGACATTCGAAAGAGCATTTAAAGGGAAATATTGGACCGAAGATGAACAAGAAATACTAAGAAGCCGCATAATGGGAACGGGCGATTTTTTAGGACACCCTAATAATAATAGTTTAACAATATACGTGACCAGGTTATATAACGAAGCGAAATATCTAGAGCCGCAGATACCATTTAAATCTTTTGTTAGACATGTAAGTAAACATTTACCGAAAGATGTACAGACCACTTTGATGACAAAAGAAATTGACGATATGAACGAGTTGGAGAGAATACTAGATATACTACAGAGTATTAGAGATCGAGAAGGGGGTAGGCGAACACAACAGAATAATAACCATCATCATGTTGAACATAATCAAAATAAGAACAATAATTATCGTGGGTATCATAATAATGTGCATAGAGATCATGTAAACAAACCAGGTGAGTGGAGTTGTTCCAGGTGCAAATGGGGGAATTTCGCCAGCAGACAACAGTGTTATAAATGTAATTTACCAAGAGAAGAGCAGAGGAGGAGAAACGAAAACAGGCCGTACCGAGGAACAAATAACTATCACCAGGGACCGCCGCGGGATCACCAGATACCCACAACAAGCAACCATAGACAACAACCGGAAAACTAGAGCATACAGTGGTAGCACGGACCAGACCACTGTACGGGGAAGCAAGTGAGGTCCAACAATTAGAAGATGTTACGAGTAATGTAATTACAACAGATATAGTTGCGGATCTACTGGAGGAAGAAAACAAGGCAATCGAGGTGAGAGCGGGACTAACAGAAATACAGGTAAATGTAGCTAATAAATATTATAGAACACTTGTAGATACAGGTAGTGAGATTTCTGTTATTGCTGAAAACATTTTAGGAGAGTTAAAAGAAAGTATAAAGAATATTCCAATTTTACCAGTAGCTGGGGTTACAGTAGTAGGAGTTACAGGCGTACGCAGTAAGAGAATAACAAAACAGATACACTTAAGTTTTTTGATAAATGACATAGAATTTGAGAACACATTTTTGGTAGTTAAAGGGTTAAGTTTAGACATTATATTGGGTAATGATTTCCTGCAAAGAAATAAAGCTATTGTAAACTTTAAGGAGAAAATAGTAGAATTAGACGGGGGTGATCGGTCGGTAAAGGTTAATTTTGAACAAATAATAGATAAAGTTAGAACAACGGGGGTAAAAATATTACAAAAGAGAGTAGGTGAAAGTGGTGCAGATACTAGAGTAAATTTATGTAGAGAGAATGAATATATTGATGATTGTGAGAATGAAACGAGTAACATTAATAATGCAGTATGGGAGATAAGGGCGGATGAATTTTGTAGTGGAGGTGAGGTGGTAAGGAGTGATCAGCGTGCAGCGCTGTGGCAAGTAATCGAGGAGTTTAAGGGAGTGTTTGCCGATATTCCAGGAAGGGCAAAGGATTATGTATGTACATTGCAGATACGGGAGCACACACCTTTCATGCAGCGAAGTTATCCCGTGCCTTATTCCAAGAGACGAGCGGTGCAAGAGGAGCTGGACAGGATGCTGGAAGGAGGGATAATAGAAAGGTCAGTATCACACTATTCTAACCCATTAGTTGTAGTAATTAAAAAAGATGGCAGAGTTAGGTTATGTTTAGATGCCAGGAGAATCAACCAGATAATAATACCAGACCGTGAATCACCAGAGTCAATCAATGAAATATTTCAGAAATTCAGCGGGGTGAGATATATGACGTCACTGGACCTAACAGCAGGTTATTGGCAGGTACCATTGGCGGAGGTGAGTAGGAAATATACAGCTTTCCTATTTAACGGTAAGAACTATCAATTTCAAAGATTGCCATTTGGATTAAATACCAGTGTAGCCAGTTTCATAAAGTGCTTAGACCCCATAAATTTTAAAACCCAAAGATTTAGATTTTTTAACGGTATATGTAGATGATATTTTAATTGCGTCAAGAACTTTTGAGGACCATTTAGATCATTTAGGATATGTGCTAGCCAAATTAAAGGAAGGCGGACTTACTGTAAATTGGGACAAATCAAAATTTCTACAAACACAAATAAATTTTTTAGGATTTATAATCACACCAGAAGGAATCTCCGCAAATCCGGATAAAGTGGACTCCATCATGCGCTTCCCTGAGCCAAAGAACATCAAGCAGCTACAGAGTTTTCTGGGATTGTGTAATTTTTATCGAAAATTTCAGAAGAACTACGCCCATGTGACAGCGAGATTGAGTGCGGTACTACAGAAAAATAAACAATGGAGATGGGGATTAGTGGAACGCGAGGCGTTCAACGAAATTAAACAGAAATTTAGCAAAATGATAATGATGAACCACCCTGATTTTAATAAAATATTTTTCTTACAGACAGATGCTAGTAACGTGGCCGTAGGTGCGGAACTCTACCAAGAAGACGAAGAGAAAGAACACCTAACCATTGCATTTGCGAGTAGATCCTTATTAATGGCTGAGAAGAACTATACCACTACCGAAAAGGAACTATTAAGTATTGTGTTCGCCGTCAGCAAATTTCGCACATACATCTTGGGAAATAGGATGGTGATCCGCACCGATCACAAGGCACTATCCTTCTTAAATACATGTAAACTTGCTCACAGCCGTTTAACCAGGTGGGTACTTGTTTTACAGGAATATAATTTTGAATGGGAGTACATCAAGGGAACAGACAACAAAATACCTGACACTCTTTCACGGGTAGACATGTTAGATAATAAGACAGGTAGGGATTTAAAGGAAATTGAAATTTTTCAGGTTAGCAGGGAAGACAGAATTTTTGGTGAAGAGTTGAAGGACATCAGAACCATGCAAAGAGCAGATGGTAAGTCAGGTAAGATTATGGATAGTTTAGAAACCGAATTAGTAGAGTCAGAATATAATCAGCATTTTCAGATTTATCAGGGGTTATTATTTAAGAAAGTAGTAGGGGGTGAGCGTGATTGGAAAATAGTTATGCCAGAGGGGTTAGTTGATAAGATTATTTGGGATTGTCATTTAAGATATGGTCATTTTGGGGCGAAGAAGTGTGTTAATGTTTTGAAGGAGTCATGTGTTTTTAAAAATATGGAAAGAAGGGTTAGAAAATTGTTAAGGGGTTGTGATTTATGTCAGAAATCAAAGGTAGTAAATTATAGAGTAGAAGGGGAGATGAATTTTATAAAAGTGAATAGACCTTTTGATTTAGTTGCGGTAGATTTGTTTGGGCCATTGCCAAAGGGTAGAGGCGGAGTGATGTATATTTTTGTGATGCTTGATACTTTTTCTAAATATGTGAGATTGTATAGCGTTAAAAGAGCTACCAGTCAGGTATTGAGTGAGAAGGTGACAAAGGACTACATGATTCACGTGGGTAAGCCGAAAGTGATTCTATCAGACCATGGTCGGCAGTTCATCAGTGGGAAATGGCGTCAGACTCTAGGATGGGAAGGAATCATCACGAAACATACGGCTGTGTACCATCCCCAGTCCAACCAGGCTGAGCGTGTAATGAGAGAGATAGGCAGGATCTTTAGAGCCTATTGTCACGCTAAACACAGCGAGTGGCCGTTGTACGTCCGAAGAGTAGAGACTTGGCTGAACAGTACCACCCACGAGTCCACCGGCTATACACCTCACGAGTTGATCAAAGGAACACGCCCCCCGAGAATTTTGGAACAGTTGTTTGATTACCCACCTGAGAGTGAGAAAGCGGATGTGAGTATAAAAATCAGGTTGGCAAATGAGAGTTTATTAAGTAAAGGAGAACAAAGAAAACGTAGGCACGACGCAAAAGGTAAGTGGATGAAGTACGAAGTAGGACAATTGGTATTGGTGAGGAGACATGATTTGTCGAGCGCTCAGGACAAGGAGATTAAGAAATTTTTCTTACTCTATGAAGGACCGTATGAGGTAACAGACGTTAAGATGAAGAATTCGTATGTGTTGCGGAACAGAGAGACAAGGGAGATAGTAGGGACACACAATGCTACAAATTTGAAATTGTATTGGTCATCATAGGAATTTTACCAGGATTGTTATTAATTATTATTGTATGAATGAAATTTAATCTGGTTTTATATGTTTACAGAAGGGAGTCTCCCCCATTTTCGGGCGGTCACGATCTTACCAGTCCTGGCCGTGGTATTCGGAACTTGGAGGCGGGCCATGGTTGGAGGATCTTCCTTCGGGCGGTGAACGCAACGATGGTCCGGCTCCACCAAAATTGGTTAAAATTAGAAAACTCACAACACTTTGAACGGGGAGGGGGACCCATAGTTTCGTGGAAAGGTAGTATATATATATATATTTTTTTCTTTCCTCTTTTCACGAAATATTTTAGTTTTATTTTAGAAATTGTAAAATGAAACAACCAAAAATTTGTAATTTGAATACTTAAATTTTCAAATAATTGTTTTCCCTCAGAAAACAACACAAATGTATTTTATTTTGATGTAACTGTATAAGATGATTCATTGTGGTACTTATTATTTTGTCAGAAAGAAAATGTTAGTGAAAAGTGAAAGATTGGACTTGCAGAAGTGTCTATGTGAAAACTTTTAAAAAGTAAATAAAAGAACTTGTTATTATACAAGATTAAAGGGTAATTTGAGGGGGTTGATTGGTGCAATGAAGTGATGAAACAATGGAGTGTTGAACTGCATTTGTAGAAAGTTTAATTTTCAATTGTTAAGTAATTAGTTAGTTATTAAGTGGCTATTGAGGGGGTGGCCTGTGCTCTCTTAGATAGCGAAATGGGTTGGGGGTAACAGTGAGTGTTACCTCCATCGGAGGCCAAAGTGGCGATAAATGTGCGGCACACCTTATCCGTGTAAATTAAAATTTACACACATTACTAAATGACCGTGTCGCACATAATAGTATTGATGCATAACAGGCAGTGAAATGAAAGTTTAGATTTCCTCGACTTTTCGGGCGGTTACTGTCTTACCAGCACTAACCGTGGTTTTGGCTAGCGGCCAGCTATGGTCATATCAAGTCCCTTGACCATAGCTGACTTGAAATTGGTATATATTTGAAATTCAATGGGGGGACAATTAGAGGAAATCTCCGGTACTATGGAACAGCGGCTGCCACTCCGCCCGCTTGGGGGTGGCATAGACAGGTGGCAGATCCGTTTTAAGGGTGTATGATTATAGAACAAGAACATAATGATGTTCACTAACTTTAAAACTTAGTAGCGGAAGCCGAGACACGGAGAGGTAAAACCCTGCTCCAAAATATACAGTCTCTGTGGAAGCGAATGGGCGCCACAGTCCAACATAATCTGAAATAGTGTGTGTGGCTGGGAGGTGACGCAAAGGAGTCACGAATTTAAATTTTATGACATAAAAGTTTTTGCTTATTCAAAGTTTAATCCAATCAAAAATGTTTGTGCTCTGTCCACATAATTATATGCTCAGACTCGTAATATAAGGTGTGCATACTATAATTTTAAAGGTATCATTTTATTGTTGTGTGTTAGATATAGTTGTTGATAAAATGTATTTTCATTATGTGTGTGTATTTTTTTTCTAAGCCAATAATTAAATCGCCTGGCAGGCAATCAACATAATAGAAGTAAGTATTGATAATGTATTCCATGTAATTTGTTCAATTTGAAATGCATTTTCATTGCGTTAGGATATCAGCTGATCAGCAATAACATGTCACTGGTGTGTTAGTTATAAATGTTTTAAGTAATTGATGTTCAATGTAATGTTTGATGTATTACAGATGTTTTGGAGTAATGATAACAATAATGATAATAAGAAATAAAGTAACGATTTGTGAAATCTAATAAGAGATAGTTTTTTGGGTGATAAATATTTTGTGGGGCATATAGATCTGTCCCAATTGAATTCAAAGTTGAATTTGAAAGAGTAGAGGTGAAGATAATGTAATGTTGTTCTTGAAGTAATAGAAGTTTGAGAAGTATTGATGTTGACACAGTAGTAGTGAGTATATGTAGAGATGAGTAATGTGAATGAGATTTAAACATATTTGTTGATGATATTTTGTAGTAAGGGTGAGGTGGTAAGGTGTGAGCAACGTATGGCGTTGTGGCGAGAATAGAGTAGTTCGCGTGAGTGTTTGCTGATATTTTGGAGGGGCATTGGCTCGTATGGTTATAGCCAGGTAGGGAACACACATCCTAGTACAAAGATGAGCGGTGCCAGAGGTAAATTGAATTTAGAGTGTTTTGATAGAGATGGGTGTCATGTAGTAAAAGTTAATAGTAGAGTCAGAGGGAGAAAGATTATATAGGTATTCAGCTCAAGTAGTACAGTCAATGAGAATAAATAGTTCAAATCACCCAAAGTAGAATAAAGTAAGATTGTTACATAGAGAGAGTGATTTATGATAAAGATATAAAATTTTCATTTTTTTTGCCAGTGACAAAATTTGGGTAGAATTGAAAATAATGTAAAGTTAAGAATTGTTTATTTTATTATTATGTAAAAGTCAATTTGATTATTATATTAATATTTTGTTCATTTTAAATATTTTATTTTGTTATGTTTTGTGCTTTGAGTTAGATTGTTACAGATGTTTAATGTAGGTGCAGAGAGTATACGTAACATATGTAGGTCAAGGGTTTTGGACTTGACCTAGTTTCGATCAGCTGATGAGGTCATACACCTACTAAGCTTGTATAGTAGGAAGCCAATTTTAATTTGTTTGATTAATTAATTCAAACCAATATTTAAATAATTTTAAATATGAGGAAAACATTTAAATAAATTTAATAAATATTTAATGAATAAATTTTTTTTTGAATTTTAAAATTTTGAAAATTTTAATTTTTTTGAGAAAAAAAAAATGATTTTTCGCCTGCCAGCGAATGAATATTTTAGGTAATGATTATTTTATTATGTGTGCATTAAACCATGTTTATTTTATTGTATTGCATTGTATTGGTAGATTATAAGTGGTTCTCATGTTAGAGTAAGGATGTGTTTAGATTAGTAGAAATGTCTAGGTTAAGTCATGTGAAACAAAAATTTAGAAAACAAGGAAGAGAATTTTTTGATAAAATATTTTTTTTTGAATTTTGAATTTTTTTGTTAAAATTTTAATAAATCTTAAAAGCAATTTTTTACTTGTAATGTGTTATGGTAACATTAATGTTAGTGTGTGTGAGCCCAGTATCTGCTAAAGGCAGCCCAGCTTGCAAAAAGGGGAAACATATCGGCGGAGGAGCTGGAATAATTTTAGCCAGGGATTGAGGATTTTGGGGGGTAGCATGTTAGAAGGCGAGGCGCGCCGTGGTGCGAGTCTGCTCGATTTCTCGGTGTTGGGATCTCTTACGGAGAAGTCCAGTGATCTCGTTCAGATGAGTCCATAGTCGCTGAGCCAGGGGGGTCGTGTACCCATGCAGATCAAGAACTAGGGGGTTGTTGGCACCAGTTCCTCACCGGTCCTCTTCGGGGTTTATCGATGAGATTTCTTGTCGTGGACAGCAGAATTCTCATCGAGGGGGTATTGTAGCGGGTCAATTTTTGGGTGTTTTATTTTAACCGTTTGGGGCATTTATATATTTTTATTCATTTCGTTTTCGGTCGGGAGCCTTATAAAATAATGTAAAAATGTATTATTGTGCAACGTATTTGTCAATATAACAGAACAGTGAAACAAAGCGAGACGCAGGTTGTTGTTGAGTAATGCGGCGAAGAATTTACCACCCCAATTTTTCGCAGATCTTTGCGTGTGTATGATCACGCCCGTATGCAACATTGATGGGCGGCGCGCCTGAAAGACGCTTGAGAAACACAACCCACGCTATGAAACATGGCGCTGGGACGAAAAGTTAGTAGCTCCAAGTGATCGGCTACCGGAAAACATAGTTAAACTCCGCCTACTGTTGGTGACATCAGCAGAGCAGACGCCAATATTGTACTCTGGTACAATCACCACACATATACCCACCACACAT